>OY821520.1:45565454-45592954 GCA_963682025.1 Cordilura impudica | reverse complement strand
TTTTTATTAGAGGTTAGTTATCATGGTTTAGACATATTTTTTAATATATTTTTTTATGTTGATAATTTGAATTATTGTTTCCGTTTGTGATCGCTAGATATTGATAAACATAGAGATTAGTTTGAAAGAAATGGTGTTTTACTAATTTGTGTTGTGTTTACTCTAGAGTGTATTTAAAAGATTTAATTTTTATTGAAAAAACTGAAAAATATTAATTTAAATTGTACAACATTATCTTTTAGGTTGAATGATTCGTATAATTCGAAACCCTCAAAGCGTTTGGCGCTGTCTTGTCTGGAGTCTTGTATTGTGGTCTAGAAGTTTTCAGCTTTTATGGCCGACACTTTGTGCAATAATTTTACATGTAAGCTAAATTTTTGTATGGATATTAGCTTTGAAATTGTTCAGTATATTTATGCCCTATACCACTATGTGGTCAGGGTATATTGAATTTGTGTTGATGTTTGTAACTAACAGAATCACTTTTTGTCCGTCTGTGTGTCCATGTAAACCTTTTAATCAAAATACAGGTTGCAAATATGCATATATCTTGATAAAATTTAGTATATAAGCTTCGATCGGCCATAGGATTAACGCTATTGAAATTGGTGAAAATCGGTTCATACCTAGTCCCCATACAAATGATGTCATTCGAATTTGGTTTGTACATGTTTATTACATCCATTTATCAGTAGTCCAAAAATAAACCTTATAGGACAATTCTTATTCATAACTGCCATATGAAGCTAATACCCGATCTTCACTTAAATTAAAAAAAAAAAATATTTCACAGGTTTTTCTCAAATTTGGTTTGTTTATGTGTTTGTAAAATATAAGTGACCTTACCAAATATGTTCAGAATCGGTCCATTTTTCGACCAAGTCCCCATATAAATATAGTATCCGATATCAACTTAACTATATCCGTAGGCAAAAAAAAAAAATAATAGGCATGGTATATATTAAAACAAAGTTTTAATCAAAACTCTTTCATTCTTAATGCATATGAGTTTCGAATCTCTCCGTGAATGTGACTTTGGTTACAACAAGTCTATGGACCAAGTTTCAGATTGATTGGATGAGAGGAAATGGGGTTTAGAGCACTCCGTGACTGGGCGTGACTATCTTTGTGTTAGTATTTGGTAACAACAAGTCTGTGAACCAAGTTTCAGATCGATCGGATGAGGAAAAATGGGGTTTAAATCACTCCGTGACTCTGTGAGACTACGCGTGACCGTGCGCTACTATATCAAAGTTAATCTTTTTTCACGGCAAGTCTATCGACCAACTTTCAGATCGATCGGATTAGGTTAAATGGGTCTAAAAGCACTCCGTGACTGTGCGTGATTATGCGTGACTGTGAGTGACTACCCCAAAATTAATCTATAGGCACAAAAAGCAATGGGCCAAGTTTCAGATCAATTGGATGAAGGGAATGGGGTTGTCCATGGCAAACAGTCAGACAGTATGAGTTAAAAGAAAGAGTTTAAAAATAGAATGTTTCTTGCAAATGCATAAAATAAACTTCTTTTTTTAAAATAATCCTATAATTAAGATAAATCGTAATAGATAGTTAATCATATAATTTAATTTTTTTTTCGCTACAAATATTAGTTTTTAACAAACACTAGTGAAAGCCAAGTTTAGTTCGAGATTTTTAATTTTTTGTGATAAAATGACCCATAAATATAGAAGATACAGATTTAAAACGCTCTACAAAACAATGTATCATAAAATCGCATTACAAAGTGTTTACCTCTTCAAAAATTTTGTTTATATTTGTTATAAATAGTTTAATAAATTTTGATATTGCTATAAACCTAACACCCAAGTGGAGGGTGTTAAAGATTCGGTATATCTGAATTTTACACTCTTACTTATTTTGCTATAAAAAGACTGTACCCTCTCAGCAGAAAATTCCAGTGCAAAAATTATCCACGCTTAGTTTTTTGCACAACGTTTTAGTAGATGTTGGAATGAATATATAAATTTTTAATATTTTATTTAATTGTTTAAAGATTTTTGTTACATTAAATTAATTTTGATGAATCAGAACAAACTTACCAGACACGTTTAATAAACATACCTTATTAAGGTTTTTTTTTTTTGCAATACCTTCAAACTGACCTAATTTCAAACGTATTTTTTGTTTTATAATTCTAATGACAAAACCCAAGACTTCATAAATCATTTATTGCAAAACCAATTCTAATGAAGTTTTCTAACCATGGGACTTTTTCCACTTAAATCCAGCAAATTGGTTCTCATGATTGCTTATGTCAAAAAAAAATTTTGCTGACTTTTTGTTATTTTCAAGTACTTAACAGATTTGCTTGTTATAGTGGAATTAAGAAGCACTTAACAAATGAGTTACTTTGCTATATACAAAATCTACACTGAAAGTATTTTGTGGGTGTTATCAAGTTAAAATATCATATTAAATAACATACCTCTGAGTTCGGTTAAGTTTAGCAAAATAAAATGATAATAATAAACAAATGTTGTTGTAGACCAATAAATCAGAAAAATTTAGTACTATATTTTGGACGGTCGGAATTGCAAATGAGTCTCGCATTCCTGCAATAAATTAGCCAAGATTTAAAAACATGTCGGAAAGTTTATAATCGCGTATTGTCACATATTATATTAATTAGGTTTATATCCAAATTTCAGTCCTAGCACCATGTAATGGGAAACGATATTTTATTTTTAAAAATATTTCAAACCATCCTTAGGAAACTCGTTTTTTAAATATTTCGGAAAAATCAACATACATAATAAATTTTTTTCAGAAAACATTATCATCTGATAACAACATTTTCATTAAAATTATACCTTTCATTTCATTTCAAATCAATTTGTTATCTCTACTTTTCGTAGTCCAATTGTAAGCTATTTATTGATAGAAACGAAAAAACTTAAGTCCTTTGCAACTAGTGTGATCTGAAATTTTCATCTTTATAGCACTGCATAATACCAGTCACCGAAATGTATTATTTGTTAAATTTTTCCAGTGTATACTTGTCTTGTTGACCAAAATTTGGTAGCCAGCTGAAGAGTGTTTTATAAATAAACCAATCACTTTATATTAGAAGCTCTGAAGTGTTGAAAGGTTATTTATAAAATAATTACGATGACAGATTTTTTGTTTAGACAAAAGATTTTTATCAATAGTTAAAGAATTAGCTACAATAAACTTTGGACATTAAAATATATAAAATAAAGTGTATTATTTTTTTGCAAAAAGATTCAAAATTTATTTTTCCGAATGAAAAATTTTTGTCTTTGTTTATGTAATAAATTAATTATAATTGAAACAATTTTCTACAATATTAACAGTTTAGGCCTTAGCAGTTCCAAAACGCAGTTTTTTTTTGTGTTTAACCCTAAAGAAAGTTATTTACTGTTCACAATATAATGTTAAGTGTGATCTATTCTATTATACGCAATAGAAAAAGGCAAAACTTTTCCCATTCTTCTAAAAGAAAACGTCTGTCAACATAACCAAAAAGGCGGTGAGCCAAAGTCCTTTTATTGTATGAAAATCGTTTAGCCTTTTCTTTTACTTTAATATTTACCGTATAATTACATGTGTGAAAAAGGGTCATTATATAATGATAATGAAAGAAAAAATAATACAGTATTCATAAAAAGTATTCATAAGTTTATTTATACACTTGTATAATGCTCAATCGAAATTAACAAATATTGACAAACAACTTGTTAAGGCGTAAAAATGTTTGTCTAAATTACAAACAAGAATACTATGGAAGACATGGAACCAAGAGGAAAAGAAAACTAAGAATAAATACACTTTAATAAAATAAGTAAAAGAGTTTTGTTTTCTCGTTATATTTAATTAGTGATAAGAAATGGTCAATGGTATTCAATTGAGAGAAATAAAATGCTTTTTTGAAAGCATTATTTGAATGTTATATTTGTTTGACAACGGTTGAAACGGAATGGAGTTGGAATCTTTGTAAATATTTGCCTCTAATATTCTCTATTTATTTTAATGATTTATCAATAAACATGTTCGGACCGCATTTTCAATGAACAGAATTGCTGTTTTTGAATTTTTCTGCGCACAAAAAATGTTCCCACTAAGCGAATTAATGCCATTGTCTGTCGGTCTGTATCCGTATAAGCCAGATACAGCGAGATAAAAAGGCAAAAACTCATTAAAAAGAGTATTGAAATTGGCATGGTAAAATGAACAAAGCCAAAGAAAGCTATAAATAACTGAATTCTCGGTTACCCACCTAGCGTATCTACAAAAATTACCTAAGTTCGATTAATCGAGGAATTTGGTACGAATAATTACTCGAGAAAAAAGTTTCTAAAATAATTCGGTTTTAAGTTATTTGATACAAATTCTTATAATTAATTTTATTTCAAAATATAGGACGTGTTTAATTTATTTAGGTAAACCCATGAAATTTAAGTTGAAGAAAGTGAGGAGTTTTTTTTTGGAAATTAACAAAATTACAAATAATTTCTGACTGGGAATACTCTAATTGTTTCCCGAAAAAACTTCTGAACCAAATTCTAAAAATATATCAGTGCCAAAAAATTTTAATTATACCCTTCATAGCAGTGTACAGAGGGTATATAAAATTCTGTTATTGTTTCCCGAAAAAACTTCTGAACCATATTCTAAAAATATATCAGTGCCAAAAGTTTTAATTATACCCTTCACAGCAGTGTACAGAGGGTATATAAAATTTTGTCATTCCAAGCGTAGTTGATAAAGTGATGTCTGTCTGTCCATCTGGGTGACTCATTTTTAGTGAAAATAATTTATTGACATCCTGAACAGATCGCCGTTTAAAATCTTTAAAACCTATTCAAGAGGTCCAAAGATATCAATGAATATATGAATAAACACTTGAAAAACTATGATTTCCTTATGTTGTTCTTCTTGTTTTTATACCCTATACCCCTATGTGGTCAGGGTATAATGACTTTGCGCTGATGTACCAAAAATATTTGACGCAGACCCATCTTTTATTATACCCATCGACTCAGAATCACTTTCTGAGTCGATTTAGCGATGTCCGTCCGTCCGTCCGTGTGTCCATATAAACATTTTAATCAAACTACATGTCGCAAATATGAATATATTTTGATAAAATTTGGTATATAAGCTTCTATCTATAGCATGAACGCTGTTGAAGTTGGTGAAAATCGGTGCACGTTCAGACCTAGTCCCCATACAAATGACCCCTATAAAATCTACTTAAATTGTCATTAAATCCAAATTGTCTTATACATTACGGTCAAATTGGCTTTATGTATGCTTATTACTCCCATTAATCAGTCCAAAATTAATCCCTATAGGACAATTCTTAGTCATAGGCCGCATATAAAGCTGCTCCCGATCTTCACTTAAATCCATAAAAAAAAAATATTGCACAGATCTTCTAAAATTTTGTATTTATATATTTTTCCAAAAAAATAAGTGATCTTACCAAATAAGTCAGAATCGGTCAATTTCTCGACATATACCCCATACAAATATAGCATCCGATATGAACTTTTTCATATTCAAAGGCAACATAATTTATAAGAATGCCACTCAAATTTTGTTTATATTTATTTTCTATATCTAATTAGTTGGGCCTAAGTAGTATTTTACTTGTTGATATTTGAAATTTATATATCATCACTCTAATAGTTGCTGTTATTGTGATCGTTGTGTTAGAAGCATTTAATGATGTGTATATATGTAGGTATGTTGCCACACTTTTTTAGCGTTATCCCGAAATTAATGCAAAAAATCTCCAATAAGAATGTAAAATATTAATAAAAGAGTACATGTTCTAGGTTTTTATAAAAAATAACCAAATTGTCACAATTTATTTGCAAGCGGTTTTTCTTTAAAAAATTCAAATTTTATATTATGGAAAAATACCCATATTAAAAGTTTCTCCATTTGAAATCGCTTCCATTTTTCGTAATTTAAAAATTCTTTACCCTCCATATCACTGCTTAGATAACAGAGAAATGAGTTTGTGGCCCCATATGTATTATTGATCCTAATAACAGCTCGAGTAGATATAGTGATTTCCGTCTGTCCGTCCATCCATCTGTTGTCTTGGCAAGCTTAGAATAATAATATTTGAAATTATTTCGGGCGGGTTGGTGTTCAAAATACAGTAAATTGAGCATTATTCTGCCAAGATACGACCTTAGATATGGGGAAATCTCTAATCTAATCTCTAATCTCTCTTGGGCATCATTCTGCCAAGATACGACCTTAGATATGGGGAAATCTCTAAAAAATATAAAAAATTCCCTGTGCTTTTTATAATAATTTACTTTTGAGTTTATCAAAATGATAAATGTATAACCCAGGTATAGTATATCAAATATTCGGCATAGCCGAATTTAACACTTTGACTTGTTTGTATAAAATTTATCATGGTTTTATGAATTCAAGATATTTGCTTTGTAGAAAAACTTTCAGATGAGAAACTTTAATCATTTTAAAAATATTACCTATTAAACATATTTAAAGGATGTTCTCTGATATTTGTCAGACTCTAATATTTTTACTATAAAATAATAGCAAATCTAACAAGGCTTAAGAAAAGTTAATAAAAAATTATTTCGCGTAGACTTGACAGCAAAAATTACCTGGTGGCAACCCTTGTTTTTAAAGAGAGTACACTTATATTCTGTAACTCGCTATTACTTGACGGAAGTCTTGTAAATTGGATTTTATCAGTTAATTTTTTTTTTATTTCAGAAAATGGTTTTAAAAATAACGTAAATATGTCTATAAAGGCTAGAAATAACAATAAATTTTATATACAATATTTGATTTTGAAAACTCCGAAACCTCCTTTAATTTGATAATAAAAAAATTAAAGAAAAATTTTATAAAATATTGGTTATGACCAAACTATTATTATAATATATATATACACCTCTTACCTACTTGCTCTTATGGTATTTTTGTATTAAATTTATCTTTGTATCTCAAAACTAATATGTTACAATTCAACTCAAGTAGAAATACGTATCATTTTACTAAGATGAACTAAAATTGTCAAGATCTTCAGTCAACACTAATTTAAAATTTTTTAAATATCGCCTGATTTTTAAGCTCCCAAACTACTGCAAATTATGATTTATTACTTTAACAATGGGTATTCTCACGCCAGCTGCGTTAAAAATGTTTTTCTCTTTCGTCTCTTATGAAGGGATTCTAATCCGTTTTTTTTAACTCTATTAATAGAATAGTAATGCAATTTTTCAATTATAGTAAACTTTATTAATTTTAAATTTAAAGGGTATAAGTAGTTAAAGGTTAATTATCGCCATTGGAATTTCTCGTTGGAATTTTAGAGCTGGAATTTAGAATAATATTGCTAAGGAATTTAATTTTATTTGAAAGTTTATTAGTTTATTAATTTTATTATTTATTTATTGTGATTTCCTGTATAACAAAAAAAATTATTCTTATAATTACAGTACAGGCTTAATTGTTTCTAAGGGTACAATATGCTGATATGAATAAAATTAATATCATATAATAATTATTTATGAAATAAAATAACAAAAAAGATAACAAAAAATAAAATACAAAAATATAAAATATAAAATTATTATGTGAAATAATCAAAAATTTATATTAAAAAAGTCTTTCTTTGCTCGTTAGTTAGTTTCAAGAAGTGCATTCCGTGCACAAAGAATTGTTGTTCTGAGACAAGTGCCCTATGAAAAGGAATTATGAACTTTCTTTCTCTATCAGATCTGGCAAATTGAAATTTTTTTCCAAAATAATTTTGTGCATAAAAATTATGAAAATTTTGAAAAGATTATCAAAAGAGACACAAAATAGTCTTTCAAAGAAGCGAGTAATATGAAAATATCATCTTAAACCAAAAACATAACCAATAATATATGCAACATTGAGTCGACGTTTGCTCGAGGAGTCGCAATTATCAAAGATTATTAAGATTTTATTTAAATAACAATCAATTGTACGTGCTGTACACTATAGTTACCGAAGGTAAAGTGAACATCAAAAAGGAAGGCTTCTTCCTATATTGCTCACTTTTAGTGCTCATATTATTCTTTATTATTTTATTTGGCAATTTTTGACTCTTCCACAGTTACCGCCAGAATATGATTATATCAAAAGAAAGATGATGCTCTCCAGCTGCCCACATTCTTCAGATTCTAAAATAATTTACGCGATAGCGCTGACGATATTTTCGGATCCAAATTTTATATCCTATACCAACTCTCTGATTAGGGTATAACGAGTTTGCGCTGAAGTCTGTAACTACCAACAATATTTTACCTAGACCCAACTTTTATTGCACCAATCGACTGAGGATCACTGAGGAAACCGGTTAGTCACCAGCCAAAAAAAAAAACCTGTTGAATAATTCTTGGTGTTACAAAGCCACTTCCCGATCTTCGCATAAATCTATCAAAAACAAAAAATATTTCGCAAATTTTTCTCAAATTTGGTTTGTATAAGTTTTTGCAAAAAACTGACTTTACCAAATATGGACTTTTTCAAATCGACAGACAAAAAAATAATTAAAAATTTCTATCAGAATTGTTTTGTGCCTACTTTTAAAGCTTCGTAATGCATGAAAAAATAAATGCATTTGCGACCAAATAAAATATATGTATTATTAATCCATATAACAACTAGAGTCGCTATTAAAAATATTAACATCGTTCATAATAAACACATACCGTCGCTCAAATAAATAATTTTATTATTTTATGATTTTGTAATTTTGCTTAATTTTTTTATTCGGAATTAAGTTTTACACAATAATCTTGTATATAACAAGTAAGAAAATTATAGTCGGTCTAGACCGACTATACAGTACCCTATACCATGCGTTTAGAGACCCTATCTCTTAGGCCAAACTAACTGGACATAGAAAATAAGATAAACCAAATTTGAGTGGGATTTTTATAAATTTTTTTGTCTGCAGATACGAAAAACTTCATATCTGATGCTATATCTATATGGACACCAGGCCTAAAATTGGACCGATCCTGATCATGTCTGGTAAAGAATCTTGTATTTTGCAAAAATATATACAAACAAAATTTGAAATGAGTCAGTGCAATATTTTTCTTTTTTGATAGATTTAAGTGCAGATCGGGAAGCAGCTCTACATGGGGCCTATGAGTAAGGGTTGTCCCATAGGGAACATTTTAGGACTAGTCATTAGTGGATGTAATAAACGCATACAAACCCAATTTGAGTAAGATCTATATGATAATTTGGATCTTATGGCAATTTATGTCGATTTCATAGGGGACATTTGTATGGTGGCTAAGTCTGAACATGGACCGATTTTCACCAATTGCAATAGCTTTCATCCTATAGGTGATAAAAGCTTATACGCCAAATTTCATCAAAATATACTCATGGTTGCGACCTGCAGTTGGATTACAAAGTTTACATGGCCACACAGACGGACGGACGGACATACGGACGGACATCGTTAAATCGAATCAGATAGTGATTCTGATTCGATCGGTATAATAAAAGATGGGTCTAGGTCAAATATTTTTGGTAGTTAAAAACAGCAACACAAAGTCATTATACCCAAACCACATAGTGGTATAGGGTATAAAAATGGAGTTGTGTATGTTTGTTTGTTTGTTTGTGGTTTATAGGAGACTACACCACTGGACCGATCGTCTTGAAATTTTTATAGTGGGTAACTGCCTATCCGGAAGGAAAAAGGGGCTATATTTTTTGATTTTTCAAGTGGGCGTGGCACCTCCCACACAAAGTGAATTTTTAACATCTTACTTTAACATATAATATCTGGAGTACTACGACAGCACGAGTTCTGAAACTATACACATGTACATATTATGGGCAGGATCGGACCAATGGGCGTGGTACCCTCCATACAAAGTAAATATTAAATGTCATATATCTAGAGTACTGTAAAGTCTTGAGACTTTGTGTGAGTTCATAAGTTATCAACGTTATTACTCGAAAAACAAAAATGAACGGAGTCCGATCAGAGGGCTTGGTACCTCCCATACAAAGTAAATATATAATGTCATATATCTGAAATACCGTAATAGTGAAAGCCTTGGAACTTTGTCTGAGTTCATGAGTTATTAATGTGAGTAGTCCCATAAAAAAAGGGCGAGATTGGACCAGTGGGCGTGGTACCCCCATACAAAGCAAGTATTTAACATAACATAACTGGAGTACTATAATAGTGAAAGTCTTGCGACTTTGAGTTCATGAGTTTTTAATGTGAGTAGTTGCCAAAAAATGGGCGGGAACCGACTAATGGGCGTGGCACCTCCTATACAAAAAATAATTTTCTACAAAACATATTGCCTGCTTTTTATGTCGTTACGAGGGTGTAGCGAGGCGCATCGGGTTACTGCTAGTTTATTATAAATATAAATCATTTTTATAAGATACGGAAACATCTGAATTTATATTAGTGTCTGATTTTTGTATGTTACGGCTGCTAAACGACATTATAAAAAAGCGGAATCCATTGGTGTTTTATCCTGAAATTTTCAGGATATCTTAAGAAAATAATAAGTAATTTAACTGAATTTTGTTAAGATTGGAGTGATTGTATAGTACACAGATGAAAGCTATAAATGAAAAAAAAGTATTGAAGAATTATTATATACATTAAATTAAATACAAATTATATGAATAGTGGTTGAAACCTTCAACACGAGCCACTAAGTACCAAATTAAATTCAGTAATTTTTATCATTCAGTCTAAAACTTGAGACCAAATGGTCTAAAATTGCGTTTACAGACTTTTATTTTGCCATCTGAAATTTTTAATGTGATTTTGAAATTTCAAAAGAATAGATATTTCAAAAAATATATTTAAGTAATTATAGTCGTCCTACCAGAAAAATTCTTTGGCAATTTAAAAATTTTTAAATTCAGGAGAGAAATGAAAATATCGTTTTTTAGCAAATATTATCCTTCGATATCCTATGAAATTTCTAATAAATTCTTTAGAGAATATGTGCTTAGCACTTTAATATGTAGTAACACACATAAAACAAGTAAGAAAATTATACTCGGTCTAGACCGACCATACGATACCCAATACCATGGTTTAGAGATCCTATCTCTTCGGTCCAACTAATTGGATATAGAAAACAAGCATAAACCAAATTTGAGTTGCATTGTTATTAATTTTTTGGCTGCAGATATGCAAAAGTTCATAACGGGTGCTATATTTATATGGGGCTTTGTCGAAAAATAGACCGATACTGACCATATATGGTAAAGTCACTTATATTTTGAAAAAATATATACAATCTAGATTTGAAAAGAAACTGTACAATATTTATTTTTTTGATAGATTGAAGTGAAGATCGGGAAGCAGCTATATATGGCGCCTATGAAAAAGAATTGTCCTATAGGGATTATTTTTGGACTTCTTATTAATGGATATAATAAATACATTTAAACCCAATTTGACTGAGATATATGTAATAATTTCGATCTTATAACAATTTTTGTCGATTTCATAAGGGTCATTTGTATGGGGACTAGGTCTGAACAGGGAGTGAATTTCACCAATTTCAACATCATTCATCTTATGGCCGATAAAAGCTTATATACCAAATTTTATTAAAATATATTCATATTTGCGACTTATAGTTTGATTAGAAATTTACACGGACACACAGACGGACGAACGGACATCGCTAAATCGACTCAGAAAGTAATTCTGAGTCGATCGGTATAATAAAAGATGGGTCTAGGTCAAATATTTTTGGTAGTTACAAAAATCAGCACAAAGTCATTATACCCAAACGATTAAAAAAATATTATTCTAAAATAATATTCTAATAATGATTACGATGCCGTAGGAAGTATATAGTTACCCATAAAGAATTTTTGAAAATTATATTCCTGTGAAAAATTTGAAGTTCGGTAAAAAGGAAAAAAGGATTAAGCAATGCAAAACTGTAATCGCAAATTTACTTTCTCTGCCTTCGTATGCCTAACAACGATGTATTTATGAAATGGCTCTAAACTGGTGGAATTTATTTTAGCATTCTTGTGAAGCTTCTTTCGGAGTTACAGCTGCAAAAAAGGAATCAATTTTTTTTCCTTTAATATTTCATAATTTAAAGCAATAATTTTAAGCAGCTGTTTATTGGCAATTCTATTGAATTTTTATTTATTTTTTGGTTCAAAAATAAAAACATCATGTTAATATTACACAATTGCTGTAAATTGTATTGTCTAGTTAAAAAGTTAGTTTTTCACCTATTTGACCACACAGGCGCCACACTGAATAGACTGAATAAAATATGTGATTGTTTTCAAGTGCCTCTTGTAAATGCCTCTCACATCCACTCATTGTTATCCTATTGAGTGTCTAATGAGCGTTATAAATCTATGTCCTGCACAACAATTGTCCAACTTTGGTTGCAATGCAATGAGTATGTGCGTGTAATGTGTGTTGTATTCATTGACAATTAAATATGATATTGCTATTGTTTTCGAATTGATATGATGGGTAAATGGGTTTAACATTATCTGTATATGATCATCATGATCATCTGCCATAAAAGGTAGTACGTGCTGTGTATGACTAACATGCCCACTACTACAAATCACATTTCCAACATTGTATATAAACAATTTTTACTTATTTGATTTTTTTTTTTTTGACAATTGTAAAGTGGTATAGAGAATTTATTAAAAAGGGAGAGTTTTTCCTTTTTTTTCAGGCAGATTGACATACATTTTTCACACCTTTGATGTGAACCGCTATTGTTCATGAATTATTGTCAATCTTTTATAAGGAATTTGCTACAAAATAAAGGGACATTTGTTCATTTAAAAATCTTGATGGCTTTTGATTTTAAAAGAAATTATTTTGATTAAATGATTTAGTATTGTTTTATAAAAAAAAAAAATGTTTTAGTAGTATTTAGTTCATACTGTGGAATTAAATATGTAGCACAGGATATCTTATAGAGTCTATATTATTAGTTCTATTAGTATTATTACCCTATAACAAGAGTGATTTGGCAAAATGTAGAAGTCTAATCACAACTACAGATCTAAAGAGAGAACAACAGTTGTTTCGACTAAGCTTAAAGTTCATATAATTTACAGGAAAATACTCATCATACGCAAATATGTATTCTCTTCGCTCCCCACTCCCTTTCGCATAGATTAAAGATAAAAAGACGATTTAGATATAAAGAACTGGATGTTGAAAGTGACAAAAAATAATTTAAGCCTTAGAAATGTACTATAAACAGTGCAGACCTTTATTGTTTTTATAATTCTTAAATTCAGTAGAAAGAGGCAAACTTTAATATGACCTTTCACGATTCTTTTAAAAACCCATTACCATATTTGGACTATTGAGTATATTGAAATGAAAGATTTGCTTCACACTACGTTAAGTTTAGTACCCATTAATTGTAAAAAATATGCAGAAGTATTTTTTCTTCACTCTCCACTCATTTCATTAATAGCAAAAATAAGACCTGTAAAAAACTGGAAATTGTTAATATACATGGAGTTTCAACAGTTGTTTAAAACAGTGCAAATCTTTATAATTCTCTGTAAATCTTAAATAATTAGGGGACTTTAAATAAGATTAAAAATAGAAAAATTTATTTTGTTGACACATTTGTTTTTAATACCATGTTTCACGGTTCTTTCAGAAGTCAAAATTAATATTTGCGATTAAGGTTTTTGGAGCCGCTGACATTTGTTTTTGGATAGTTTAAATTTTTATTGATTAAAAACACTTAATTGAGTAGTGTAATTTTAAATGGCAATAGCTAGTGGATTCACAGCTGAACAGGTGTTCAGTTTAAGTAGATTTCATTCAAAAATTATGTTTGAAACTAGCACATACAGGCTTAAAGTATTCTATGATAAAAAACTCTCCCGATATGTCGTAAATGTAACACAAAAACATATTTAACTCAGAAAAATTTTGCGTTGCATCTGTTGACATGAAAAATTAACAACAAAACAAAAAAAATTGCATTCATTCTGTTGTTAAGTTTTTTTTGAACAAAAAACTGCAAAAAAAAAATCATCTATTCTTTCGACTAAGTTTTGGAAATCACAATCAGGTTTTTTTCAAACCTTGAAGAAATAATCGTTGAATAAAATATGTACATCGACAGTTGCCTAATATCGAGCTAACTATATTCATAAGCTTAGGGTCATTTGAAGAATACTGCAGACAGAGAATAGATTCGTTGTTGCAACCTAATTTGTTGCCAACTGAATTTTAGTAGTTCCATTATAATTATAAGATCCATACTACCGCAATTTGGAAAATGCAATTAATATTAGATATAACTTCGATTGTGTGAATAGTGGCATATATTGATATAATGGAATTTTTTTTTATTTATTGATTGTGACAGCCATTTATAGGGTTTTTGCTGACATAAAATATACAAATAAAACTTTTTTTGTTAACTTTTATTTTTTTATTAAAACTTTTATTTTACATTACTTTTTATGAAACAGTATCTTATGTGATGAAGCAAAATATGTAGTAATCCCCAGTTTCGTTACAAAATACTGTATTATACATACTTTACAATTAAGTTATAAAGGATGTAGTTATTGCAGTAATTTAGAATTATTATTTATCCGCATATATTGACGGAAAACATTCCTAAAAGATTAAATAGTATCCATATTAAATTGATATTTGTAAAAACAATTTTTAAGATATGTGCTATTTAACTTCTGTGAATGTAACAAAACAAAATTAAATAAAAACAAGTAACAAAATTATAGTCGATCTAGACCGACTATATGATATCCTATACCATGCGTTTAAAGACCCTATCTCTTAGGCCCAGCTAATTGGATATAGAAAATTAGCATAAACCAAATTTGAGTGGCATTCTTATAAATTTTGTTGCCTTTGAATATGAAAAAGTTCATATCGGATGCTATATTTATATGCGGACTAGGTCGAAAAATGGACCGATCCGAACCCTATTTGATAAGGTAACTTATTTTTTGCAAAAATATATGCAAACCAAATTTGAGAAAAATCTGTGCAATATTTTTTTTTTGATGGATTTATGTTAAGATCGGAAAGCAGCTTTATATGGGGCTATTACTAAGAATTGTCGTATGGGGTTTATTTTGGACTACAGATTAATGGATGTAATAAACACATACAAACCCAATTTGACTAAGATTTATATGATAATTTGGATCGTGTGGTAATTTAAGTCGATTTCATAGGTAACATTTGTATGGGGACTATGTCTGAACATGTACTTAATTTCGCCAATTTTTCAATACCGATCAGGCTATGGCTGATAGAAGCTTAAATACTGAATTTCATCAAAATGTGTTGATATTTGCGACCTGTAGTTTGATTAAAAAGTTTACATGGACACACAGACGGACAGACGGACGGAGGGACAACGGACGGATGAACGGACGGACGGACATTGCTAAATCGACTCAGAAAGTGATTCTGAGTCGAGCGGTATAACAAAATGTGGGTCTAGGTCAAATATTTCCAAATTGTCATATAGATCTTACTCAAATTGGGTTTGTATGCGTTCATTACATCCACTAATGAGTAGTCCAAAAATCATACCTTTGACCCCATATAGAGATGCTTCCCGATCTTCACTTAAATCTATTAAAAGCAAAAATATTGCACTGATTCTTCTCAAATTTTGTTTGTACATATTTTTGCAAAATACAAGAGACTTTACCAAACATGATCAGGATCGGTCCATTTTTGGACCTAGTCCCTTTATAGATATAGCATCCGATATGAACTTTTTCATATCTGCAGCCAAAAAAATTAATAAAAATCCCACTCAAATTTGGTTTATGCTTATTTTCTATATCGAAGTAGTTGGACCGAAAGATAGGGTCTCTAAACCATGATATAGGGTATCATATAGTCGGTCTAGACCGACTATAATTTTCTTACTTGTTTTTAACATAACATAACATGACATAATGAATAAAACTTCAGTCAGACTAACCGTTTTTTTTTTATTGGTGTTTACTATAGTATTTTTCTTCCTTTCGGATCCAATTATCAGTACAATCTCATAACCGAAAAATCATGCTTAATACAAATTTTACATATACTTATTAGCTTAACCAATATTTTGTTACGATATCTGTTAACGTATTTTCGGTTTAAAAAGTATTGTTAAAATATAGTTTTTAGTTGCAATCACCAGTATTTAGAATTGAAACATGTTATGGTCGATTTAATTAATTGTAATAATTGTAATTGTATAAAGAGGTGTCGAAAGTACTGCGACCAAGTGATCCATTGCACTGCCCTCTGCTAATAATTTGCCCCTACAAAATCTCACCTAACCCTGAAGCCCTCAGAAATTCGACGTTGTTGATTGGTTCCAGTTATCTTATTTCGCTTCCTGGTATTTCGGAAGAACCCAGGTGAATTTTCCTCTTATGCATTAAAGCTCCACAATCCCCCAGTATGTGCTCTGGTGATTCTGTCTTCTCATCGCAGAATCTGCACATGGGTTTCGCCTCAGTTCGTAACTTGCTCAGATGCTCCCTTATCCCACAGTGAACGGTTAAAATCCCGGTAATTATTCTCAGTCCGTTCTTTGATAATCCGATACATGACCCAAATCTCTTATTGTTGTAGTTACCTAACAAGAGTTTGGATTGCCTTAAACCTAAGTGGCTCGAGAAAAGCTCTTGTCTGATATGATTTTCATATTCTCTGAGTACGCCTTCCCATAATTTTTTACCTATTCCAAAAAATGGTTCCGGCCCCATAAGCTTTGTGGAAGCTCCCTTTCTGGCAAGCACATCTGCTTGTTCATTTCCTTGGATCCCAATATGCCCCAGGATCCAACACAGGCTGACTTTATTGTGTTTGCTTAGTTCATTCAGTCTCTGCAGACAGTCCCATACTAACTTAGACCCGTCCGTGTACCATTTGACCTAATCCTCCTTTAGATAATATGCTATGCTCAAACTACTCCATTACTTCTTATAACTAAATTTTGTAACAAAGTTTTTCTAGAAATGGTATTTCTTCTCAGTCCTGTCCATTGGACAATGCAGGTAATCTTTAAATTGACTTATTCGGTTTCATTGCCCTTCATAAAGCCTGGTTATAAGTTTATCCCCATTTATCCTCATTGCCGTTGCCAGAGCTTCCTTTTGCACCACAATATGTAGTGGGCATTGGTCCAAGAGTACTTCAAGTGCTGCCGTTAGGCACGTCCTCATTTCCCCCGTTATGCAAATACACGCTAGTCTTTGTATTCTGCTTAGCTCCATTTGAGTTGATTTTAACTCTGTCCTTTCGGCCACGCAATAGCTCCATAGGTCACGATTGGACGGACCGTCATGGAGTACATCCAGTATAGAATTCTGGGTTTACATCCCCAGGTTCCACCCGCTACCCTTCAACATATCATTGTGGCATGCTTGGCTTTCTCTGTAATATGGTTTATATGTGCCTTCCATGTCAACTTGCTCTCTAGTACTATGGCCAGATATATCACCTCTGTCTTTGGTTCAATGACTTCTCCTAGAATCTGAATCGCCTTCCATCTTGGAAGTTTTCTTCTCTTGGTAAATGGTGCAATTGTGGTCTTTGTCGGATTGATGTTTAGTCTTGTTGCCCTGCACCATTGATTGATAATTCTCAGCCGTCTTTGGACAATGTCACAAAGGGTTTCCTCGAATTTGCCTGTCGCTATTACGACTGTATTGGCCGCGTAGCCTTGACATTCTATACCTGCCTCCGACAGTTCCATTAATAGTTCATCAACAACCAGGCTCCATATTAGAGGACATCCTCTGGTTGTGTTGACTGCTATGGTTTCCCATTCTGCTGATGTTTCTGCCGATCTCGTGTTGAGAACTTCTACCATCCATCTTGCTGTCAGTCAATCTACCCCTCTTGGGTTTAATGTCCTTTCGATTTAATTAAGTTACCTCAATTAAATCAATTTTATAATTTGTTAAAATACTTTGAATGGCAATCGGAACTAATTTTGTTTTTATAGTTATCTTAACTTTAGATTAACTATTTTTATGGAATTGTTATTGATGAAAATCTACAGTATTTTTAATAACTGAATAACTACAATAAAAATTCTTAACTTAATAATTTGTATAGTGGTAACCGATCTTCACCCAATATTTTTGATATTTTGTGTGGTATTTTGCACAGAAATTATTCTTGTTGTTGTGGAGAAAGTTTAAAAGGCTTTTACCTATTGCAATGTAGCCAAAACTGGAAAAAATGCTGCGGCATTTTCATGATTCTGAAGAAAGATATTATTCGTTTCATCAAACATTTGCCTACCAAATAATTTTATCTTTATTTTCGTGTTACAAAATTTAAAATGTAATATATATTTGTCATACAGTGTTGGGCACAAATATCAATTAATTAATAGGAAAAAATAAAGCTTTATTAAGTTTCAAATAATCAAACACCTAAGCGGAGCGCTGTGGTACATTTATTCTCTTAAATTTGAAAATTGGTTAACCCATAACAAATGAAATACATAGAAATCTAAGGAGCCAATAATTTCTCGATGTGCAGTTAGTCCTAAGTACATTTTTTCTGTTTTGTAATGAACTCTAACGTTTTTATTTATTTAAATAAAATAAGTCAATGAATAAATCCTTACAGACTATTGCAAAAAATAAATAATATACTAAACCAAAAGCAATAATTATGAGTTTAAATACATTATTAAATTTTGTTTATTACATTTCGTGGCAGTGAAAAATCTATGTATCTATGTAAGTTGCAAAAATCACAACGCATTCTCTTGAGTGGATCCGCAAGAGCATAGTTTGATCCGAAAAATTTAACTTCTAGTGGTTCGAAATGCCTTACAAAACGTTGGGGAACATTAAATTTTATTTTAAAGAAATTCAGAGCTGACTTCACCTTGAAATAGACTGATCACAAACGGAACTTTCAGCATGATTCTACGACTTTTTAATGTCGGCAATTTTATTAATGCAAGCCTATCCATGTACGATAGCAAATGGGAAGCAGGATTCCAGAGCAGATCACGCAAACAAAAAAGTAACAAGTAAGAAAAGTATAGTCGGTATAGACCGACTATATGATACCCTATGCCATACGTTTAGATACCCTATCTCATACGCCCAACTAACTGGACATAGAAAATAAGCATAAACCAAATTTGAGGGGGATTTTTATTATTTTGGCTGCAGATATGAAAAAGTTCATATCGGATGCTATATCTATATGGGGACTAGGCCCAAAATTACACTGATCCTGACTATGTTTGGTAAAGTCTCTTGTATTTTGCAAAAATATATACAAACAAAATTTGAGAAGAATCAGTGCAATATTTTTGTTTTTTGATAGATTTAAGTGAAGATCGGGAAGCAGCTCTATATGGGGCCTATGACTAAGAGTTGTACCATAGGTATAATTTTTGGACTACTCATTAATGGATGTAATAAACGCATACAAACCCAATTTGAGTAAGATCTATATGACAATTTGGATCTTATGGCAATTTATGTCGATTTCATATGGGTCATTTGTATGGGGGCTAGGTCTGAACACGGCCCGATTCTCACTAATTTCATGTAAACCTTGTGATCAAACTACAGGTCGCAAATGTGAACATATTTGGATGAAATTTAGTAAGCTTCTATCAGCCATAGCATGAACACTATTAAAATTGGCTGAAATCGGTGTATGTTCAGACGTAATCCCTATACAGATGACACCTATGAAGTCGACTTAAATTGCCATATGATCCAAATTAACATATAGATCTCGGTCAAATTGGGTTTGTGTGTGTTTATTACACCCATTAATCAGTTGTCCAAGAATAAACCTTATAGGAAAATTCTTAGTCATAGCCGAATATAGAGCTGCTTTTCGATCTTCTTTTCAATCTGTCAGAAAACAAAAATATTGCACAGATTTTTCTCAAATTTGGTTTGTATATGTTTTTGCAAAAAATAAGTGACCTTATAAAATAGATTTTGTTATTTTATTAGAGAGATAAATTTTTGTGAAAAATGATTTTTTTTTTGATAATTTTTACATATAAATTAATATTTGAACTTTGAACTCAATGTGCGTCCAGAAAGCATTGTCCAATTTGTTGTATAGGGCCAGATTTGTTTTCTTATTATAAGACGCTGAAACATTACTAAAATATATAAACTACAATTAGCTGAATTTGATCACTAGTGAGTTAGAAAATTTTTTTTTATACTAGAATTCCTTAAAACCATGTATCTCAGGCTCGGTTTTCTTAAGAGATATCCTGAGTTTATAAAAGAACTTGAAGAGCTCCATCAAAACTTACAGATTTGTGGCCTCCCTCTCATCGAATGTGTCACTATGCGGCATTTAACAGTATTTTACATGTCTTTTAAGTTTCCTCAAAAATTTAACATGTCATTCATTCAGATATCTTATTCAGTTTTGTCGTGCGTTCCATTGGTTAGAGTTTCGTTAACAACTTAGAGAACTTAACAATTTTATTGCTGTCGTTATGATATAAATATATCATTCTCTTTTAAGTTTTAATAGCCTTAAATAAAACTCAATTGGTTATTGTCTCTTTAGCCGAAATATATATTTTATTTATTTTGATATATATTTAAAACTATATAAACATAATTGTAAAAATTAACTTAATACTGAAAACTAAACTATATCACAGTTTTATGTTTTTGTTGCAAAAAAATATAACTTATTAAACTAAATTAGTGGAAGTAATAAAAAATATATGTGTGCTATAAAATGTATGATAACATAATTTAAAATTTGAGATAATGGTAATGATTGAGCAATTGAAAATAACAATAAATAAAAAAATTGTATATTAGTTGTTTACGAAATATGAAATAAATAAATAGGAAATATTCGTGAATATTTTTGTAATATAATACTTGTCTAGTTATGTCAGAACATGGGATTGTGTTAGTGTAAATGTAAAGGTGCCGAGATTTGCAAAGGAATTTCTATGTATTTTGCAAACATCATTTATTCGAGTTTCTATTTGCATGTCTAGTTTTGTTAAATTGACCATTTTGTGACTTCTGTTGCTGTGACTGACTTTTCTTGTATAAAGAGATGGGACCTGGTCTTTTCGTGTGCACTCTTAATATTTTAATTAACTTTCGTATATAACTATAATAATGAGATTTAACAAATTTTAAATCGAGTTCATTCACCAGATACAGTGTCTTATCATCTTTAAATTTATACCAGTACAAGGGTGAAATATGTTTAATATCCGTTTTAAATTTTAATTTCTTTTCCATCTCTGTACGATTTATAAAAAGAGAATCAATTTCTGATTTTCCCTTACGTGTGGTGGTGTTGTTGATGGCGTGCTCTATGTTACACAATATGACACGAGCATCGTTCATCAGTTCATTCAGTTCACGGGATATGTTGCTTTCCAGACTCTCTTTATGGTTATCAAAATGTAGTTGGGCACGGCGTAGATATTCGAAGGCAGCTACATAAGTTTGTATTTGACGATGCCAGCGCCTCAAAGAGATCTAAAATGAGAATACAAAGAAAACAAATAATTGGTATTTATTTGATATTTACTGTTGTATAATTATATTAAGAAAATTAGACCACACAAAAGAGCCTTCTATTGAAACTAAAAAAAAACGTAACGAAATTCAATTATTTTTGATCGATTTTAGTGAAATGGAAAAGCATCAAACGAATTCATTCATCGCTTATTCATTTCAATCATTTACTTATTTGTAATTTTTAATTTTCAATTTTTAATTTTTAATTTTTAATTTTTAATTTTTAATTTTTAATTTTTAATTTTTAATTTTTAATTTTTAATTTTTAATTTTTAATTTTTAATTTTTAATTTTTAATTTTTAATTTTTAATTTTTAATTTTTAATTTTTAATTTTTAATTTTTAATTTTTAATTTTTAATTTTTAATTTTTAATTTTTAATTTTTAATTTTTAATTTTTAATTTTTAATTTTTAATTTTTAATTTTTAATTTTTAATTTTTAATTTTTAATTTTTAATTTTTAATTTTTAATTTTTAATTTTTAATTTTTAATTTTTAATTTTTAATTTTTAATTTTTAATTTTTAATTTTTAATTTTTAATTTTTAATTTTTAATTTTTAATTTTAATTTTTAATTTTTAATTTTTAATTTTTAATTTTTAATTTTTAATTTTTAATTTTTAATTTTTAATTTTTAATTTTTAATTTTTAATTTTTAATTTTTAATTTTTAATTTTTAATTTTTAATTTTTAATTTTTAATTTTTAATTTTTAATTTTTAATTTTTAATTTTTAATTTTTAATTTTTAATTTTTAATTTTTAATTTTTAATTTTTAATTTTTAATTTTTAATTTTTAATTTTTAATTTTTAATTTTTAATTTTTAATTTTTAATTTTTAATTTTTAATTTTTAATTTTTAATTTTTAATTTTTAATTTTTAATTTTTAATTTTTAATTTTTAATTTTTAATTTTTAATTTTTAATTTTTAATTTTTAATTTTTAATTTTTAATTTTTAATTTTTAATTTTTAATTTTTAATTTTTAATTTTTAATTTTTAATTTTTAATTTTTAATTTTAATTTTTAATTTTTAATTTTTAATTTTTAATTTTTAATTTTTAATTTTTAATTTTTAATTTTTAATTTTTAATTTTTAATTTTTAATTTTTAATTTTTAATTTTTAATTTTTAATTTTTAATTTTTAATTTTTAATTTTTAATTTTTAATTTTTAATTTTTAATTTTTAATTTTTAATTTTTAATTTTTAATTTTTAATTTTTAATTTTTAATTTTTAATTTTTAATTTTTAATTTTTAATTTTTAATTTTTAATTTTTAATTTTTAATTTTTAATTTTTAATTTTTAATTTTTAATTTTTAATTTTTAATTTTTAATTTTTAATTTTTAATTTTTAATTTTTAATTTTTAATTTTTAATTTTTAATTTTTAATTTTTAATTTTTAATTTTTAATTTTTAATTTTTAATTTTTAATTTTTAATTTTTAATTTTTAATTTTTAATTTTTAATTTTTAATTTTTAATTTTTAATTTTTAATTTTTAATTTTTAATTTTTAATTTTTAATTTTTAATTTTTAATTTTTAATTTTTAATTTTTAATTTTTAATTTTTAATTTTTAATTTTTAATTTTTAATTTTTAATTTTTAATTTTTAATTTTTAATTTTTAATTTTTAATTTTTAATTTTTAATTTTTAATTTTTAATTTTTAATTTTTAATTTTTAATTTTTAATTTTTAATTTTTAATTTTTAATTTTTAATTTTTAATTTTTAATTTTTAATTTTTAATTTTTAATTTTTAATTTTTAATTTTTAATTTTTAATTTTTAATTTTTAATTTTTAATTTTTAATTTTTAATTTTTAATTTTTAATTTTTAATTTTTAATTTTTAATTTTTAATTTTTAATTTTTAATTTTTAATTTTTAATTTTTAATTTTTAATTTTTAATTTTTAATTTTTAATTTTTAATTTTTAATTTTTAATTTTTAATTTTAATTTTTAATTTTTAATTTTTAATTTTTAATTTTTAATTTTTAATTTTTAATTTTTAATTTTTAATTTTTAATTTTTAATTTTTAATTTTTAATTTTTAATTTTTAATTTTTAATTTTTAATTTTTAATTTTTAATTTTTAATTTTTAATTTTTAATTTTTAATTTTTAATTTTTAATTTTTAATTTTTAATTTTTAATTTTTAATTTTTAATTTTTAATTTTTAATTTTTAATTTTTAATTTTTAATTTTTAATTTTTAATTTTTAATTTTTAATTTTTAATTTTTAATTTTTAATTTTTAATTTTTGTTTAATTTTTAATTTTTAATTTTAAATTTTTATTTTATTTTTAATTTTTAATTTTTAATTTTTAATTTTTAATTTTTAATTTTTAATTTTTAATTTTTAATTTTTAATTTTTAATTTTTAATTTTTAATTTTTAATTTTTAATTTTTAATTTTATTATTTTTAATTTTTAATTTTGAATTTTTAATTTTTAATTTTAATTTTTAATTTTTAATTTTTAATTTTTAATTTTTAATTTTTAATTTTTAATTTTTAATTTTTAATTTTTAATTTTTAATTTTTAATTTTTAATTTTTAATTTTTAATTTTTAATTTTTAATTTTTAATTTTTAATTTTTAATTTTTAATTTTTAATTTTTAATTTTTAATTTTTAATTTTTAATTTTTAATTTTTAATTTTTAATTTTTAATTTTTAATTTTTAATTTTTAATTTTTAATTTTTAATTTTTAATTTTTAATTTTTAATTTTTAATTTTTAATTTTTAATTTTTAATTTTTAATTTTTAATTTTTAATTTTTAATTTTTAATTTTTAATTTTTAATTTTTAATTTTTAATTTTTAATTTTTAATTTTTAATTTTTAATTTTTAATTTTTAATTTTTAATTTTTAATTTTTAATTTTTAATTTTTAATTTTTAATTTTTAATTTTTAATTTTTAATTTTTAATTTTTAATTTTTAATTTTTAATTTTTAATTTTTAATTTTTAATTTTTAATTTTTAATTTTTAATTTTTAATTTTTAATTTTTAATTTTTAATTTTTAATTTTTAATTTTTAATTTTTAATTTTTAATTTTTAATTTTTAATTTTTAATTTTTAATTTTTAATTTTTAATTTTTAATTTTTAATTTTTAATTTTTAATTTTTAATTTTTAATTTTTAATTTTTAATTTTTAATTTTTAATTTTTAATTTTTAATTTTTAATTTTTAATTTTTAATTTTTAATTTTTAATTTTTAATTTTTAATTTTTAATTTTTAATTTTTAATTTTTAATTTTTAATTTTTAATTTTTAATTTTTAATTTTTAATTTTTATTTTTAATTTTTAATTTTTAATTTTTAATTTTTAATTTTTAATTTTTAATTTTTAATTTTTAATTTTTAATTTTTTAATTTTTAATTTTTAATTTTTAATTTTTAATTTTTAATTTTTAATTTTTAATTTTTAATTTTTAATTTTTAATTTTTAATTTTTAATTTTTAATTTTTAATTTTTAATTTTTAATTTTTAATTTTTAATTTTTAATTTTTAATTTTTAATTTTTAATTTTTAATTTTTAATTTTTAATTTTTAATTTTTAATTTTTAATTTTTAATTTTTAATTTTTAATTTTTAATTTTTAATTTTTAATTTTTAATTTTTAATTTTTAATTTTTAATTTTTAATTTTTAATTTTTAATTTTTAATTTTTAATTTTTAATTTTTAATTTTTAATTTTTAATTTTTAATTTTTAATTTTTAATTTTTAATTTTTAATTTTTAATTTTTAATTTTTAATTTTTAATTTTTAATTTTTAATTTTTAATTTTTAATTTTTAATTTTTAATTTTTAATTTTTAATTTTTAATTTTTAATTTTTAATTTGTAATTTTTAATTTTTAATTTTTAATTTTTAATTTTTAATTTTTAATTTTTAATTTTTAATTTTTAATTTTTAATTTTTAATTTTTAATTTTTAATTTTTAATTTTTAATTTTTAATTTTTAATTTTTAATTTTTAATTTTTAATTTTTAATTTTTAATTTTTAATTTTTAATTTTTAATTTTTAATTTTTAATTTTTAATTTTTAATTTTTAATTTTTAATTTTTAATTTTTAATTTTTAATTTTTAATTTTTAATTTTTAATTTTTATTTTTTAATTTTTAATTTTTAATTTTTAATTTTTAATTTTTAATTTTTAATTTTTAATTTTTAATTTTTAATTTTTAATTTTTAATTTTTAATTTTTAATTTTTAATTTTTAATTTTTAATTTTTAATTTTTAATTTTTAATTTTTAATTTTTAATTTTTAATTTTTAATTTTTAATTTTTAATTTTTAATTTTTAATTTTTAATTTTTAATTTTTAATTTTTAATTTTTAATTTTTAATTTTTAATTTTTAATTTTTATTTTTAATTTTTAATTTTTAATTTTTAATTTTTAATTTTGACATAAATATAACTATAAACTAAGAAGGAATTAAGAAAGAATTAAGAAGAAATTAGTCACTTCTACAATTTAAATAAGTTTAAAAATTCGGTCTTTAAAATTCTATGAGTATCATTTCGAATGTTTAGCATTAGTATTGACGTTTTGAGAAAACCCCTTAAACTCAGTTTTTATACAGCTTTAAGTTATAAATTTCTAATTTGCAAACAGGTTAATTGAAATAACATCTTGACATTTTAATTATAGTTAAATAGTCTGTTGGGTACAAGTTCAGT
Organism: Cordilura impudica; assembly: GCA_963682025.1. Taxonomy (NCBI): domain Eukaryota; kingdom Metazoa; phylum Arthropoda; class Insecta; order Diptera; family Scathophagidae; genus Cordilura; species Cordilura impudica. The sequence continues at coordinate 45,566,663 of OY821520.1, read as the reverse complement.
AATGCAATTTAAAATAGCTATTAATCAAATGCTAAACAAAATTTTTAATCTTCTAATCAAATAATAAAATCAAAACCTGCTAAAACATTTATATAATGGTGCAGTGCTTACGGGCACGCAAAGTGTTTTTTAAATTTTATTTATGAGCAAAAACCAAATGAGAAATAGCACTTTTAAACAAATAAAACACAAAACCTCAGTTGCTGATAAATATTACACACAATTACTAGTCATCAACATTGTTGTGGAATTCCAGGGAAATTTCTAACCGAAATTGACGTCAAACGATAATAAATAAAGTATAAATAATTTAGAAAAAAACTGCAATATTTAAGTATGTTTAAGTAATTAACCACAAGTCCTTAATTGTAGAATTTATTTCTAAAAAATTGAAACTTTTAAAATCAAAAATGAAATAAAATTCATTGTATTATACTGTTTACTTTTCAACCATCACAATATGAATCATTTATCGCTCTTCTTCATTTTTATCGTGTACATGTGTAAAACACTATCAGCAATTTTTTATATCACTTTTTTTTTTGGTGGATTCCCCCGTCACCGTATGAACAGAGGGCTCGCGGTTTGCGGTTCGCACCCGATTCCAGTCACACCTAACAATACTAAAGTTAGCGTTTTGCGGTATTATTTATACTGTACACTTATAGCATGAATGAAATTGTTATTGTTTGTTATTTGTCTCTTTCCTCTCTGCACTGCGCTAGCAAGTTGATTGAGTGGGGGCTGTTAAAACGTCACACTGAATTTTATATACAAATATACATAAATATATTTTTTTTAACGATGACTACGACAACATGTTATTTAGTTATTACTACGTAAAGAATATTTAACAATGTCAAACACGTTTTCTATTGATATAGTAAAACTCGATTAATGCTGACATTTCTTTATTATTTTATTTAAATGCAATTTTTATTAGTTATTTAATAAATAATCATTTTACACAGCTACGGAAAGGTGTACTCGTAGTAAAACAAGTTCTAGTTCGTTAAACCTTTTCAGAATGAAAAAATTCTGTGGAATTTTCAGCGAAAATTCATAATGAAAAGATATTTTTCTAAAAAAATTAGTGGGAATTTCATCACAAAAAATCGCACGTAAACGTAGTGGCTAACAAACAGATGTGCGTAGGGAAATTAGTATAGAACCTAGAAGATTTCTTAATAATAAAGAAATATTTTAAGT